>BMAO01003285.1:0-22575 GCA_019973975.1 Trichonephila clavata | reverse complement strand
TAATCTGATGCTATTTGGTGAAATGGTATTATTTCAAGGTGTTATGTGTAGTAATAAACAACATGTTTTTGGTGTGTTTTTCATATTATAGGTTAAAAAATATTTTGAATATAATTTATTGTGAATTGATTAGTTATTTATTAAATAAAATTGTACTTTTTAATACTTGGTAGTCATCTTGATACTACATCTTCCATCGCTCATGTTGTAAAAATTTATCTTCCATCGCATTATTTATTAAATAAAATTGTACTTTTTTATACTTGGTAGTCATCTTGATACTACATCTTCCATCGCTCATGGAATGGTGTAAAAATTTATAGAGTGGAGTATCAGCTCAGCTGTCGTCCTTATTATTTGGCCATGTTTCAAAATTATACCATTTACCAATAGTATTCGTGTTGTGATGCGGATTGCTACGTTAATAATCTATCAAACAATATAATTGCTTAAGAATTTACTAGAATTAAGACGAAATATAAAACTATGTTGTGTAAACTTGTTATCACTGAAAAATATGTCATTATCAGTCCTTCGAAAAACTAATATAATACGCAAAACATTCTTCATATGAAATATACAAGTTTGAATACCTTTGAAAAAAAAAGGATGTTTAAAAATGTTGTCTTAGAATTGCGGTATGTTAATAATAGTTAAGTGTTAATTATTTTCAAATTCCATTTATTAGTTTTTTGGTATAATTTTATTGAAATAACTCATATATGCATTGCAAAAATATTCCTGCGATTCACTGGGGATAACAAAAAAAAGTCTAAGATATAAAATTAACGCACCATGAATGGGATTTATTCAATTTTACACAAAATGATTTAATATACATCATGAACATGCATTGAAAAAAAATACTTTTACGATTCTATAATAATTGATTGATTTACTAAAAAATTGGGTCATTATTAGGGATTGCGATATCGAACCAAAAGTTCAATACCGGTATTCGGTATTTTTTAGATCCTAATACTGGAATACCGGTTTTAATACCGGTAGTAGAAATTTTAGAAAAAGAATGAAAGCACAAGTGTTTCCTTGTTTTATTTGCCAGTTTTATTAGAGGTTATAAATATCACAAAAAATAGCTTGTAACTAATAAATTGTAACTGCATATAAAGAATCACGAAAAAGTAAAAGAATATCTTATTTATTTATGTCACAAAAAAGTGTAAATATCACTATTGAGTCTGTGGTACTTTTACAAATTTTTGAAACGCGATCTTAAAAACATGATACATAAATTGTACTTTCTTTAAACCTGGAACGTAATTTTGTGCACAAATTACCAGATGTCGAAAACGGACTTTCGACATCTACGCTAGGTGGTGGTACTATCAACAATGCGGGATATTCTTTTTCCAAATATTTACCTATAAATACCTCATCTTCAAATCAATCGATCTCTCGTCGGATGATTTTGAATATAGCTGATTTCTGTATTGTATTTTAGTTTTTTGAAATTTTTTTTGTCATCGCTAATTCTAATTTTTGTTCAAGAGTTAATTCCTTTTCACTATCGCCATTGTGTACACATCATCTTTGATAAGTCTACCAAATACTTCTGAATGTGCACAGGTTTGCAGGTAAAGAATTTGAAGAAAATTTGTTATAAACTTGATGAAATTTGAATTGGTTAGTCTCTTTTCTGCTTTTTAATTTTTAAAATCATTTTAATGATGTAAATACTGTAAGACATTTTCTATTTCGACATGCCTTTCTTCTGTGCGATCCTTCAATGCAATACATAATTCTTCAGATAGTGATGAGTGCTGTTCTTTCAGCAATTGCAACATGAAATTTATTGTTGCATTAGCTGTTAATAAATTAGAATCTGTCAAACATAATTCCTCAACAGCCGGTTTTATTGGAAGTAGAGCTGATACAGTTCAGTATATTAAATCGAATTCACTATCGGAAAAATTAATTTGAGGGCTTAAGTCTATCATTGCTTTTTGGAGCGGATTTTTCAGTTTCAAAAATTGTTCCATCATTAGGAGTAAGGTGTTCCAACGTGTTTTAGAATCTAATATTAGCATATGTTCTATTTTATTTTCAGTTAGTATATATATTTTTAATAAGGCATTTTTTTTGTAAAGGAACGTCTAAATATCTTAACAATTTATTGAACTTTATTAATTATATGAAAAAATTCATGATGAGTTAATATTTCGTTCTCATAAGCAATATTGTCTTCAGAAATTAAATTGTGATTATCTTCATTGTCAGTATCACTCTCTCTCTCTCTTCAAAGTCGGAATCCGAAATTTCTATATCTACAGTACTTGGATTCTTCTGATTTTTTTATTTTTTGGGTAAGTTAAGTTTCGTGCAACTGCTGTGCGAAGGAACGTTGTTAACCATCAAACAAGGTGAATAATGGTACAAAGACGCCTATTGGACATGTTTACGAAAGGAAGAATCGTTGGAATGCTGGAATCCTCACGATCACAAACCCAAGTGTCTCGAATTCTGAATGTGAACCAGTCTGTGATCTCAAGACTGTGGCAGAGGTTTCAAAGAACGGGAGATATTACCCAACAACCAGTATCAGGTCGACCAAGAGTCACAACCCCTCGCCAAGACTGATATCTGGTAATAAGTGCGCGACGTCAGAGGGGCAGTACTGCCAGAGCATTAGTTTCGGCTCTCACAGTCGCCACAGGAATACGAATTTCGAGACAAACTGTTTACAGGAGACTCAATCATGCTGGCCTGTATGCCAGAAGACCAGCAGTTTGCATTCCCCTCACGTCTGCGCATAAACGCGCTCGTTTGAACTGGAGTTTGAAATATCAACATTGGAGTGTGGGAGAGTGGGTTAATGTGATGTTCAGTGACGAGTCCCGGTTTAGTCTGAGTAGTGATTCTCAACGGGTAACGATATGGAGAGGACGTGGAACACGTTTTGAACCAAGAAACATAACGGAAAGACATCGTTTTCCATCAAGGGGAGTAATGGTATGGGCAGACATCACGATGGATGGCCGCACAGACCTCCATTTCTTTGACACGGGGTCTGCGACTGCTCAAAGATACAGAGACGCTCTTGAGACTTATGTTAACTTGTTTCGAGGTACTGTCTGTCCTAACTTCATATTCATGGATGATAATGCGCCATGTCACCGAGCGGCGCTGATTGATGACTTCCTTGAAACGGAAAACATCCAGCGCATGTCGTGGCCTGCGAACTCCCCTGATTTAAATCCTATCGAGCATGTATGGGATATGCTCGGGAGACAAATTGCAGCCCTTTCGCACCCACCAAGCTCCGTTACAGAACTTAAGAGAGCTTTCCAAGAAGCTTGGAACCGTTTGAGCCCACAACTCATTCATCATCTCATAGCAAGTATGGTAAATCGCTGTGCAGCGTGCCTGACTGTCAGAGGTGACCACACGCCTTATTACACTGCAGAATCAGTATTTTATTTAATGTTTTCTTTCATTTTTTCTTTAAAGTGTGAATCCTTGCTATGATTATTTTTCTTTCAAACTGCTACTTTGGATAATAAAATTAATTATTATCATTCTTTTGATTTGCTTCCTTATTTTATAACCATTTTACACTCGCATATCCCGTTTCCCACCATTCTGATTTACAGTTTGTTCTTTATTCACATAATTATCAATTATGTTTAACTTTTGGACACCAGTGTATATAAAGTATAATAAAATATTCCACATTAAGCATTTAGTTTTATGTTAATTGAATATAATAATCACAACATCTTTTTTTCACTTTCTCTGTTTAAAATTCAGGAATAAGATGATAAGACAATCAAAAACTACCCGGTACATATTTTACGAAAATCAAAGTTATAAGAAAAATTTTACAAAATTATAAACAAGTAATTTTGAGTAGCCTCTAAACTAGAATGAAAAAGGTAATTTAGATTTTTACATTAAAAAAAAACTAAAATATGACTTAACATATGTAACTAAATGAAGTTCTTAGAATAAAAATTCTTATCCATCTCGAAAATTAACTAACGTGAATAAAACAGCATAGTGAATATTTCTTTTTGTTTATTAACTAAAACAATAATAAAGATAATTCCGTGAATATTTTTTAAACAAAAAGTAATTGCGATTGAAATACAGACTAGGTTCATTATCGTTTTGCTGCTTTTCAAATTACAACATATATGTTAATAAAAAAGGGAGTCCGTTTAAAATAAAAATTTCATTTAATAACTCTCAGAAGTGGAATTAAATTATAGTTAAAAATAATCGTAAAAGACCAAAATTATTATTTAGAAATGTTGACTAAGCAGTATTAGCTGTTTCTTAAAACAGTGATTTGTTAAAGCAGAGTAATTTTGTCGCTTACTTAGAGGACGAACAAACAAAAGAAGTTGCAGAAGAAAACAATTAAGAAAGAAATGGTGAGTTACGCAATTTTTAAGTTCACAGAAAAGAGATTTCTGGACTTTAAAAAGTCATAAATTCGAAAAGAACAGTTTTACGCTAATTGTTCAAAATATTTCGCAAAGGTATTGTGAAATGTAAAGGGTTTCATAAAAGTGTTACGAAACTTTTTTGTTCAATTAATATTTGAGAGCTTACGAAGAAGAGTTTCGTTGTTCTTTATAACACCTCTTCTTTAAAAATATCTGAGATAAAAGTTTAACTAGCAGTTAAACTAGCAGCGTATGGAAATTTGTTCAGAGAACTTTTATTTTATTATTAATATGATGCCTCTCTGAGTCGATGTTTTTATGAGATCATTGATTTTAATTTGACTTCCTTAGCAATTTTTAATAATTAATTGTTCTGATTTAGTTATTTTATGTTTAAATAAAAAAATATATATTTTACTGAATTATTTAAAAATAATTATTTTGTGTCTTACAAAAATGTGTTGAAAGATTCGCAAATTAAATACTAGAGAAAGCTACTTTAGAAAAACCTTTAAATACCGTACATGAAAAAAGTATATTTGCATTTTTAAATTTGTATTAAAGTTTCAATGAATTGTTCTAATTGTAAGAATAAGGAAGATCTAATTCTTTTTATTTAATTCATAGGTTTACTAACCCATAGAAAGATATAATGAAATTATAAGATTTAATGGATTTTATAGTTACTATTTTTCCTTATTTGGTAACAATGATTAATTTCGCAGATGTTTAAATCTTCTTAGTAAAAAATCATTTCTTAAAAAATCACTGTCTTTTAAAAGAGCAAGTTCATCTTATAAAATCTACTAATTTATTATATTACAAATTAAAATGATGTGTTAAAACATCTACCCGTGTTTTTACAGATACTTTAATGCTTTGTGAAAGTTATATTATCTCATAAAATATGCATAATGACGAATTTTTTTATAAACTTTAGGATTCCTAATAAAAATCTAAAATTTTTATCTGAAATTACTTTTAAATAAAAATTGCCTTACGCTATCTTGTAAAACTATTATCCTATTTTTGAAGCAGCTCATATATATATATATATATATAGTGTCATTTAAACATTCAATTTTTTTTCTTATATGAAATAAAATGCAGGTGTATCAACGTAAGCAGTATATCTTATTGAAAGTTTCACGATTGAAGAAACACTTTTTAAATAATTGTATTCGTTGGAGATGTAATTGTATCAACAGTAAAAATATCCCTCGCAATCGACTATCCCAGATAAGTAAAAAGTCTCCTTGAACATTTCCCCTTTCAATTATGTATAGCACTTTAATGCACCCCCCCCCCAATTATAGAAAATCCTTAGAATTTCTCTAGAGATATGACAAAAATTACAATAGTATATTCTAGTAATTGGGTCAGAGAAAGCAGAAAGGAATTATTCATGATTTGTTAAAATTGAATGCAGAATTTTAATATAGATTATACGAGAGGAAGAAAATATTTCCAATAGCCTTGTAGGGTATTAAAAGAAAAATAAACTTTAGAAGATATTAAAAATAATTGCTCTCCCAAGAAATAACTTTAAAATTTGTTTAAAATTTCTATGGAGAGTGAAATTACTCTTTTTCTGTTATAGAAACAGTAAATATTAATAGCTTAAGTCTAATAATTAATCTATTAACACGTCTATTAATAGTCTATTAACACGTCTATTAATAGTCTATTAATGGGTTTTCTCTAAATCGCAAAAAGATGAAAAATATATCATGATTAATTAAAAATTCTATGGTATTTGTAATTATATAATTCATTTAATTATTCTTTCAAGGAAATAAAGCGCCATTTATAGCACTCCCCCTATTTGGCAAGCAGTTTGGCGTTTAGGAAAACGCACCGCATCCAAAAGTACTTTATTGGATTTTAAATTTTGTCTGGGTTCTTTTCTCCTCTTTTTTTGTAGCAGTGTTGTGTAAACAGCCTTCATACTCGTCGATGCCAGATTTTGAAATAGTTGAACAGTAACTCCCTTCGGTGCGTTATTTGACCAGTATTTCGCTGCTCAAACACCCGGGCTTATTTCTGAAAGTATTACTGCATCTATCTCACTCTTTTTCTTCTTTTTATGTATTTGTCACTTCCCTCCTGGCTTCCTTTTGGGTTGTTTCATGCATTTTCCCTTTTCCTTTCACACTCTTTATGAAATTTTCTCTTCGAAGTTGAAGGAAATGCCTTACAAAGAAGCAAAGGAGAGGAAGGGGGAATGGGAATTGCAGGACAGACATCCCTTTTTTGTGTAAATAACAAAAGATTTTATTTTTATTTTTATTTTTCATCATGTTTTTTTGTGAATGTAATATTTGTGCGTTTGTAACAAGTAATATATATAAATATATATATACGGACCTAAATGTTATAGGCTTTGGTACACCCTTATTTGCCCTGTAGAGATCAAGAAGGATGAACATATAAGCCTCTGATAGCAGATGTCGCGATTGGCCAAATAAAACATGAACACAATCTCTTTCAGCCTATAAATCACAATTTGAAATCTTCTCCCTGATTTAGGAGAGTTGTAAAGATCTTAGATTTGTGACAGACTAATTAAGCTCTATATGTCTTTATTTAACTTGTCCTTTAAAATTGTTTTTGGTAATTTTACAAGTTTGAAAGATCAAGTAGTAATTTATTCACTGTAAGATCAACCAAAGTATGATAAAAGAATGTAATAAAAATATTTTTATAAACTATACTGAGAAATATTTTTATGTATAAACAAAAGAAATATCTATAATAATGAATAACTGAAGAAAGAGGGAATAAAGTATTATTTCTTTGAAAAAACATTTAAAGTCTGGTTTTAGTTTTCCATAACCCAAACAAACATTTATCAAATATTTTTAATGCGTTTTTTTAATTAAAGACTAATTTACTTTTTTAATTCTAATGTAACTGTAAAAGGTATATCTATAAAGAAATATATATTTTCTAATAAAACTTATTTAAATATTTCTCCTGACTAATATTATTTTTTATATTGTATTTTTCTACATAAATTCAACATAAAAATGTGATAAAGAAATCAAACTTTGTTTGATCATCCAGGTGGTTTATAAATAAATAAACTTTTAATTTGTGTGCAGAACTAAAAAAAGCTTACTGAATAGGAACGGTTAGAAGATTAATTTGGCGAAATGAAAAGCATTTGGTATTTTTATGAATAAATGACAATAGAGAGAGACATACATATTTTAATATCTCGCCTCTATTACATATATTTGTTAAACATATCTTACTCCTATTCTATAATTTTAAGGTAATTTGAATTTTTTACCATGTTTTTATTAAGTTGCTTTCTTGTCTGTCCGGGTGGAATTTTGTAATTGATTTTAAACTAACTTCCCGATGAGCTAGATACTTGAAAGTTGGACCATAGCTCAGAAGTGGATGACAATACATGAAAATATGAAAAACGAAGTTCTTTTCTGGAACCCTGGCCCCCGAAGAGGTGGGCTCCGATTTCGACAGGGGACCAGTAACTCCGGAACTTAGAGGAATTTACACGAACAAAGACCTCCTGTCGATAACACGGTCCAGTTGCGTCTATATATTCAATTTCGTGGCTCTGAGGTCAAAGAGGGGCCCCCAGGATACCATGTCTTTTTATTAACTCGCTTTCTTGTATGTCTGTCCGGGTGGAATTTTGTAATTGATTTTAAACTAACTTCCCGATGAGCTAGAGACTTGAAATTTGGACTATAGCTCAGAAACTGATGACAATGGATGAAAATGGTTATAAAAACATGGTACATAAAAAAATAATTTTATTAAGAAAACTTTTTTTTATTATCATCTTTTTAATTAGATATAGTTATACAGCTTAAATATAGAATATGACAAATTTGAGCTGCATGAATGATTTAACTTCAAAAATAAAGTCAAACATAAATTATATTTAATCATATTTAATCCTATTTTATCAACAGAATGCGAAACATTCAATCTAGCTTATTCAAGAGCTGGAAGATTTTGTACTGAAGAAAATATTCTTATGAAATTCAAAACAATTTAACAGCATGAAAAAGTTTATGATGGTTATCGACAAGTTAAGCTGCTATTATACATTCTTATACTTATTTTTTTTTCTAAACTTCTTTTGAATTATAAAATTCTTTCATTAGGGTCACGATCTAGTGGCCAGAGTGTCACGCATTCAAGCCCTAGCGCAATTGAGGATCTGCTGTGTAGAGGAGCTGGTGCACACTAAATCTGTCTAGTCTCTATTCCTCCTTTTGCGTGGTGTGGTAGTTTGGAAAGGGAGTGGTAGCTCAGATGTTGTCCTTGTCACTTGACCGAGATTCAAAATTACAAAGTTCATCTTTGATAACTCTCATTATCAACGATGGACTTATTCATTTAACAGTACGGGAATGTCCGCAATAGTTATCTAAATGTTGTTGCTATTATACATCAGTTTAAAAAAATTAAATTTTTCTTTTTCTTTTTGAAACATTCTAACAAAATTCTTTCATTTATCAGTACTAAAAAGTTCATGATGGTTATGGGTAAGCTATTGATATATTAGTATATTATATTTATTTTTATTTATCAATTCCATTTTTTTAAAGTTTTTGTTTACTTTAATTTCTTTTCTTTCACCAATGAAAATCATTACAGCATTATTATTCTTAGGAATTTATCTGACATGTGATGAAAAGAAGTCTAAAATGCCCAGCACAGCTATTGCCTTTAAAAATTCAGAATTGCGAAGGTTTGGTTCCGAAAGACATAAACAATCGGAAGATCAAATATATATACAAAGATATAATTAATAAACTACTTTCTTAGTCTTAAAACATTGACGAATTTTATAAATATTATTTTTCTCGCGTGAATGCTTTAAACTCATCATTTGATACCATATTACTGTACAATGTTGAAGGCTTTTAAAAATTTTTTGAATAAAGAGGTTTACATTTGTTATATTTACTATCATTACACTTCCTTTAATTATCATCTGTCTATTTAATAATGACAGATGAAGAGAAGTCCAAAATTCGTCATCAGGTTCAAAGGGAAGCTGTGGTAAGAGAAGCGGTTATAAATGAAATCAAAATTGTCAAACGTTGGGAAGACGAATGGAGCTTCCTGGCAGAAAAATATAAACATCTTGAGGAAGAAATTGCTAAAGCTAATGTTTTTACAAAATGTAAGGAAAAGGAAGAAGGTAGAGGTCCCGTAACATTTCCGAAGTATCCCGTAACAACTGCGAAGGAAATTGGGTGGTTAGCCAATGATTCGAGATTTCGTTTGGAAAAGTTTGGACAATATGCTCGACCTATTCATTCCTTACATAAAGAATTCGAATGGCCAATTGAAGGTTGCCCGTGAAACGATGATTTTGTCCAATAATTGAATATGTTTGCCGTTAGAAAAAAAGACTTAGAACACCAATGGCTGCCTCTTAATTGATATGTTGACTTATCAAATTTTAATTTAAAATCGTCTGTGCACTAAATAATTGAGAATCAAATCAGTTATGAACTTTAAATCTGTAATCATTTTTAATGAAATACATATTTACAAAATTATCAAAATGTTTAGTACTTTAGAATATAGGCAACGCACACATATAAATATGGCTTAAGTGTAGAATAGGCGGCCACTTGTGTTTGGCGATGTTTATCTAGATCACATGGTGAGATAACGAATTCATTTTGGCTGACTGTGTATAGTTTTACAATCCTTCTATTTTAAAATGTTGTCTTATACAGATGTCACATAGTTTTTTTTATTTAATTGCTATGCGTTATTTAAAATTTGAGGATAAATATTTTTTTTTATTTGAGCACAAATGGAAGTAAGTAACTTTGGTATTAACGTATTATCTCAACAATTGCCGACTCTATCAATAACTCGCCAAGTTGGCAGCCCCGATTTCCTACGTGTCGTCCGCGCTGAAGAGGAGTTAGAAAAGTTAAAATTTTTAGAAATGACAATTTGAGATTTTTTTATTTTCAAACTATACAGATAATTACCTTTCTAAAGATACTACATTTTAATTACTATGATAATTATAGAAGTTTCAAAAAATCTTATTTTAAACTATCACGGAAGCTTGGGCACGTCCACTTAAATGGCAAAAAATGTAAACATTACGTTTCGTTTTTGTTTGACAGTTGAATATGAGACGCAAACTGATATATATTTAATTTATACTGAAAGCCAAGCCTTACAGTTTTTAAATTTCTTAGCTGATTAGTAGTCTCACTGCATCTGTAACGGATAAATCTGTTGATTTGTTTTCTTTTTCAAAAGTGCGTTGTTGTTTTTGATATCTCAGGATTTGGGGTTCAAGTGTAGTATAGCGGGGTTTTGGCGATTTTTATACAGATATGGTGAGATAACGAATTAATTCTGGCCTCCGGACATTTGTCGCTAAATGAAGTGGCTTGGCGATTGATTTTGTTCACCAAAAGAAATCGACATCGCCAAGGGCTCCCCCCATACTACACTTTAACCGGATTTGGTTATTTTTAGCTAGTGTTTACATAACACATTCAGATATTTTTTTTCAAACTGTTTGCTATTTTCAAGAAATTTTCTCATGCCTAAATCAATTACAATATTGTTTAAAAAGTTTGAAGGACAATTTAATACATGCAGATGTAAAAAAGTCTATGTGAATACCATGTATTAGGAGGAAATTTTGCTGATGACGTAAACAACATTACTCTGATGGATTTAATTTGTTTCACTGTGAAAAGAAAGTATTAAAAATATGGATATTTTATATTCAAATGATTCTAATTGTTTTTTTAAATAGTTTTTTTGTAAATATTAATATTTTGGCCTGTTTCTTACAAGCTGTAAAATATTTGAATTAGCGGCAGTTTTTTGAAAAACAGCATTTTGTGTGTTACTTCAATGAGAAGGTGCTTGGTGGAACTGTTCATTCTCATTCAGAATGTCCATCTTGTGAATATAATACATTTTTTAATTCACAAAGTTGTGTGAAAATCCTAAAAATTATGAAACTATTGCTAGAGATCAGTGTATGCTGTTTGCGATGCAATGCAGATATACCATCACATGCAGATAAATGGTGTGAATAAAAACGGCAGAATTTCTTGGGAAGATTTTTCATCATAAGTACAGTTTACCTGGTGCTGTTTTGGAGGCTATGAGACCTCTTTTAGAAATTTATTAAATTTAGTATTATCAAAGCAGTGTTTACTTGGTAGTATTTAAAATGATAGTGTGAATAACGTGATATGTTCTTCTCTGTTAAATAAACATTTATGCTAATATGAGTAATTGCTTTAAGTAAATATGATGCAATATCCTCATTTAATATATATAATGTATAAAAACTACAAATTATATAAAAACTGAATACTGAGTATAGTAATTGTACAAAACAGGCTATGAAATGCCTCGAAAAATGTTGGTTGTTAAAAGTAAGATAGCTTGCAAAAAAACCAAAAAAGATTAGCAAACTAAAATTACCTAAAAAAGATGAGAGAGCATGATGAGATATTAAAAAATATGGATTAATTAGAGTATAGGGTAGAAATGTTCTGCTGGGAGGTAATTTTACGTTAAAATGTGATTTTCTCATAAAGTGAATTTTTCATTTTCGATGTACCTTTTTTAAGAAACTACTGTTCATAAACATGTAATTTTTGTATGACATATTCATAACGTATGCTAATATATACTAAAATGAGCTTTTTGTGAAAAACTGAGAAATTTATTTTTTACAAATTTTTTGTGTGAAAAAAGTGACAAAAGTCTTTATGTCGAATAAAATATTTTGTAAATTAATAAAAAATTCAAAATTAGCTAAAAGCTCATTTCAGTATAACAAGAAAGATGCATTTTACTTGTGTACAAAATTTCAAACATATATCTATTATAGATTTTGAGCAAAAGTAATCAAGAATGGCCATTTTAACATTGCCGGGATAGGGGGTTCCGATACCCCTGAAGTGGGCAGCCATGTGCTTCTTTTCATATAATGTCGCCAATAGGTTGTGATAATACGGAAGTACCATAACTACTAAAATAAAGTGTAGGGTACAGGCTTGGCGATTTTATCGATGACCATTCAAATAGGTAGTCAAACTTTTTTAAGTTTGTACTAAAAGCCAGGGAATAATAGCCTATGTTGCCTTTATTTTACATCCCTTACAATAAAAAAATTAAAAATAAAGAAAGAAACTTACGTATTATCGCAATTTATTGACAACATTATATAGAACGAAACCAATGAATGCCAATTCAACGCATGCGATATATACGAAATTGGGGTTGCCAACTTGGCGAGTTATCTTGAACGTTGGCAATTGTTGCGATAATACGTCAGTACGAAAAAAAAATACCAAAAGTCTTTTACCTTAAGAGTCACAAAGATAAAATTGGAATAAGGAAATCCGGCACTTATATATAATATTGTCTGTCAATGTGAATTTCATTCAAGTAAAATACATCACCAAATACCGCGATATACAGCCAATAGTGGAAATTGTTACCGCGTATGTTCGAACACGGTTATAATAATGATGACAGAACCAGATGACATTTTTTTAAATCGAAGATGTCTTTTCGTATGGTAAAGTTGGTCGATGGTATAATACGTAAGTACCTGAAAATGTACACACATTTTATTTTAACCAAAATTCCTAACACGGATAACAGCGTACAGTAATAGATAAATTAAAAACTCATTTTTGGCAATTTATTTTTTCTTATGATATTAGTACAAGTGGTATTATTACATTCTATTTTAGTTCACATTTTTGGTAAAGAACGAGTTGCGCCAAATTTCACCAACTGCTCATTTTCTGTATTGGACTTCCGTCTAATGTGAGAATAATAATCCACTAAGTTGGTGATAAACGAAGATGTAAGCGAAAATAGGATTAAACCAATTTGCACCTCGCGATTCACGCTATGATATCAGAACAACAAAAATTCTTTATTTGTTATCTTTAGTTGTTGTATTATACTTCTTCGAGTTTTATATGAAGAACTATTCTTGTGACGCAATTTTGGCTGCGGTGACGCTAATACGAAAGTACCAAGTAAAGTTCAAAACGAAAGTATGAATAGTACCTTTGCAGGTACTTACGTATTATCGCAACCTATTGGGGACATTATATGAAACGAAGCACGCGATTGCAAATTGAACGCATACGACACATGTGAAATCGGGGTTGCCAACTTGGGGAGTCATAATAGAGTTAGTGATTGTTGAGATAATAGGTAAGTGCCCGTTTCGAAATTACCGTTGCTGATGGCCTAATCTTGCAATCCTTATACTCATGCGTTCAGTTGTAAAAAGTAAAGCTATAATTGTTCTTTAATTTAATATGATGGCAAGAAATTATCTCACCATGTTAGCGATCCACACTGTATTTTTAAGTCTCAAAACAATTTTATTAAAAGAGTAGTTGCATTAAATTCAGTTTCTGTCTAGTTATATTTTCTTTACATGGATTCCATGAAGAAGTTAAATGATAAAGGTTTTAAAATGTTTTGGTATTTATCGGGTACTTACGCATTAACGTCATAGCAGCAAAATTTGCTCCAAGCGAATCTCACCATATCATCATCAACAAAAAGATTCTTATGTAGTTTATTCAAAAAAAAAAAAAAAATTTTTGATGGAAAATGGCGTGATTTGCGTGGCTCAAATTTGGCTGCGGCAACGTTAAAACGTAAGTACCTATATCGGTTATTCCCGGTCCTTTCTTTATTTTTTGTGTCGTGTCTTTAAAAGACACTGGTTCAGTGTAGTTACTTTTATTTAATTTTTTGTTTAGTTAAAATTTCAAACTCTCTCACCTCTTTGTAATATACATAATTTTTAAAATCGCTGATACGGAAAGTTTGCGATTACTTGCCAAAGAGAAAATTTTTTATATGGTATGACAACTGTATGTGATATTGTCTTAAAGAAAACTGCCAAACGTTTAACTGTGGAATGAAAAATTTGCTTTATTTCGCTAAATCATGAGATTTATACTTAAGTACCGCAAAGTTTTGGTACTTACGTATTATCGCAACCGTATTGGCGACATTGGTACTTACGTATTACCGCAACCGTATTGGCGACATTGGTACTTACGTATTACCGCAACCGTATTGGCGACATTGGTACTTACGTATTATCACAACCGTAATGTCCGCATTATAGGAAACGAAACACATGGTTGCCAATTCAGAACGTACGACACGTGTGAAATCGGGGTTGCCAACTTGGCGAGTTATCTTGAACGTTAGCTTTGTTGCAATAGTACGTAAGTACCTAGTTTTTCATAGAGTAAGTAATTTTGAAATTTACTATCACCAGTAGGAATTCAGATGTTGTATTGCTCTGTAATGCCAGCTTTTGACTTAGATATATATTCTTTTTGGCAAAAATATTTGTGATTGATGGTATAACTAGGTAAACTCTCTAATTTGGTGATTTGGGCAGACATCATCATTAAATAAAAATGCGTAGTTTTAGATTAGCATTTTGTTACTCTTTTTTTATCTGGATGTTATCTAATATTTGAGAAATAGTAAAAAAAAACTCGTTTCATTTAACACTATTTAAAAAGTTGGACAAAATGGAAAAAAGAAAACAAGAGATAAACGTTCGAGTTACCAAAAATTATCACCATTTACAGAATTATATAGTCTATAGGATGGATCACTTCCGATAATGAATTGCAGATTTAATGGTATAATTATAAACAATTAGTGTGTGTTATTGAATTTGAATAGATTAATCTAAATCTTAATTAATTCATTAAAGGATTTAAATTAAACAGAACTATTGTATTTTTAACCCAGCAAAATGGAAATAAATATATTTTGTAAAGAAGAAAAAAATATATATATTTGTCACAGTACTTGTTCAATGAAAAAACTAAAAATTAGAAGTAAATAATAGTAGACCGTTATATTATTTGATGAAAAACATAGAAGCAAATTTTTATGGCAATTAGTGTACATGTTTATATTAATTGTAATCTACACTATTAAAATCCGAAGGTAAACAAACATATCTATGTATGTATGTATGGGCGTCTATCTTCTCACGAACCGTAAGACGCAGAAATTCGCGGAAGGTACCAAAAGATCGGGAACGATCCGAGGAAGCCGTTTTGCTCATTTATATTCCGATATTGTAATTAGTTAAAAAGATATTAATTAAAAACCTTAAAACACCTAATTGTTTTAACTCCTGCCGGTTGTTTATTTGGCAAAGCTTCCATTCCGTTTCGGCCCAGCGGTAATCCGACGTTTTTTCCACCATTTTAAAATTACCATCCGATTTTTACTTTTGAAATCAGACAAAAAATAATTACAGAATCGGAAAGATCATTTATTTTGCCACGATACGGTATAATTTTTTTTGTTAAATAACGGTATTTTCTATTTTTTTTCGAATTTTTTTAAAAAGTGTTAAAATTTATGCGTTTTTATGAAATATATTTCTAAATCGTTGCGTATGAATTTTTTTTCGTGTTATTGAATCGATATTCTACACTAATTAATTTCAAGTCTTTCTCTTTTAGATCCATTTATTTAAAAAATAAAATTACCAAAACTTTTTTTTTGCGATTTTTTAAAAAATAGTACAAATTTTTACTCAACATTTAATAACTACGTCATTTATTAAAATTATCGTACGAAACTTTTTTTGCGTCTGTACAATAATATTATCCAACTTCTGAGTGAAGATTGAAAACATTGCTTAAACATTACGGATTTAAAATTTTTTTTTTGTGATTTTCGTTAAGTACCGTTTTTGCGATAATAAAAAAATTAAAAAAAAAAACACTTGCAAGATTTTTTGAGTTTTTTGCGCATGCGCGGTAGAATAAGTGAAGGTCAATGTTAATTTTCAATTTTGAAATGAGGGGCAGAGATTGCTCTCAGTGATGTGGGATGGAGGGAATTTCCCGTTTTATGAGTCAAAATGGATGCGTTTTTATGATTAGCTTACATTGATTTTGTATGTCTTATTTAAAAGTGAAAATAGGTACTTGGAACTCTATTTTGTTTTTTTAGGGTGTTTAGATGTTGAAAATAATTGCATTGTATTGATTAAATATTTATATTATTCTGATTTTGTATTTGCTATATATAACTTTCATTGAACATAAAGCAGGTCTAGCTGTAAAGTTTTAATTAGTATTTTTACTTTGTTTGGTAGTTTCTGTTTTAGTTTTGTTACGGAATTTCAAAGGAATTATTCAAACCTAACGTATTTATTTGTAGAGTATTAGATTAGTGCAAAACTTTAAATTGATTTTGTATATGTCTTTTTTAAAAGTGAAAAAAAACCTGAAATTTTATTTTTTAGTAATTTATTTTGGGGTGTTTTAATGTTGAAAATCATTGCATTGTCTTGATTAAATCTTTATATTATTCTGAATTTGTGCTTACTATATATAATTTTCATTGAACATAAAGCAAGTCTAGCTGTAAAGTTTTAATTAATATTTTTACTTTGTTTGATTGTCTCTGTTTTAGTTTTGTTGTGGATTTTCGTTTTCCTCATTCTTAAAGAATGACTTTTTTAAGAAAAGTGGAATAAAATACCTTAAAAAAATATAATTCTGAAATATATTTTAGTTACATAGTAGTATTTTCTTTTTGAATGATTTTATACAGTGAATGCAAATAAATTTCCAGGCTTTTTTATTCTTATATATTTTTAATCAAACATTCAAAAACAACGCAATGAAGAAATGAATAGTCCTTTCAATAATTAACGGTGAGAATTTTTTTATTTATTCTTTTTAGAAAATGGCAATATATTTTTCTATTATTTATTACTAGATTAATTATGTATTGATAACACTGTATAATCTGTTTTTTTCTGGATAAAACGAAAGATAATAGTTTTCTGGACTATACTTAAGCTACCAGTATATAACGATTGATTGGTAAATGAAAATACCACACATACATACAAACCTCTTGTAATATTTTAAGCTCTAAGAAAATAATTATTGTTAAAATAATGAAAATGCTTGGTTTTTTGATATATATTATATCAGAACGTTTTCTTTGTTGTTTTAAATATACATTTTTTTAAGTAAAAAAGCATTGTTTTCTGTAAATCATTAATCGAAGGTTTTCAATCGTTACGAAATGATTTCTTATAATTATGATAAGTAAACCATCTGAACTAAAAAAGCTCATACTTTGCTCTTTTAAAACCAGTGATTGAATAAATTAAATACCAAACATTATTTAGTTCGTCACGATTCGGATTTTTTTTTCAAAGCAATAATACTTTGCCTATTTTATGATTTCTTCTAAAATAAATAAATATCGATGCGCTTAAATAAAAATGATTTTTATAACTTTCAGAATCAGTGATTTAAAAAATAAAAAGCCGAAAACTTATTTGAAGGAATTTTAATAAAACACTCAAAATACTTAAATCAATCATTTAATAATTTCTTCATTTATGAAGATAATTGCATGAAACTTTTTTTCGTGTGTCGAACATTTCAAAAAATCCTCACTATTTTACTTCAAAATTTAAAATAGTAGTGAAATTTTGTAATTTGAAAAATTTCTACTTTTCTGTCTTTTTTCAGCATGCAGCTATTTTTAAAAAGGCTACATTTTCGCTTCCGGGGACTAAAAAATTGCAACGAAAGAATTGAAAAGTGAGTGAGTGATTTTTAAATTCGCACTGTTCGCCTATTCGAGGGTTATTGGCGATGGACTTCGAAATTTTCAACCATAGTCAAGTGACGAGGATGACATCTGAGCCTTTCACCCATCTCTCCTAATTACCACACCACACCAACGCAAAAACAAATTTCGAAAAATGGAGTTTTAATGATATAGTTAAAGAAATCACTCACATCGCACGCATACACACACATAAATGCTATCGTCCCGAGGGAAACAGGAAGTTCCCATGGGGATTAAGTTATTTCCTCGGTAAAAGCCCGTGCAACGCCAGGCTAAGCGGAGAGGAAATAAACAAAGTTTTTCGAAAAATAATATTGGAAGTGCTGATTTTGTGAAGAGAAGGGAAAATTTTCTACGAGAAAGCCATTATACGCACTCACGGGCCATGCACTCACATCGTACGCGTCACACCCACACAAAAGTGCTGGTGTCAGAAAGAAAGGAGGAAATTAACATGGGGATTAAGTTATACTCTCGGTAAAAGCCCGTGCAACGCCGGGCCATGAAAGCTAGTTATTTAATAAAAAGTAACTAAAATAAAATTTTTCTTTGTTGACTTAAGTAGGAATTGACTTTAATTTTTGTTATATTACTTATTTTTGTAGAGTTCTATTTTAATCTGTTGCAAAATAACATAGTTATAGCATACTGTTTTTGAAAATTAAGTTTATTATTGGTAACACAAGTGACCAAGAGTACAATGTATTGATAACTAAAACAATACAACTTGGAGTCACAAGTATATATTAATTTATATTTGTAGCGGTATCATCTATATATAAGGCAGTGACAACCTCCTTACCAAGGTGAACATTTTGGTATAGTGGTTAAGTTATTCGGCTTCGGATCCAATGGTACTGGACTCTGTTCTCCGGATAAGCGCCCCACTTCATTGGTGACCCTAGATTTACTCGGAAAAATGCAACCTTCTGAATTGCTATCTACCCTCAAAAAGAGCAACCAAAAACTCATCAGACTTACTTGATGCTGCTAACTCACCAGGCTCACTTGGCGCAACAAAAACAAACTCACCACAGACTCACTTGGGACAGTGAAACAAACTCGTCAAACTCACTTGACGCAGCAAAGTCGTTAGACTCCCTTGACGCAACTCCTTCAATTACAGCAACAACTGCTCACGCAACACGCTTGCCATAACAACTATATCGTTCTTTTGCCTATTCACAGACTCACTGGTGGGGGAGTGTGTAACGGTATCGTCTATATAAACCAGTAACAACCTCCGTACTAAGGTGATCATTTTGGTATAGTGGTTAAGTTACTCGGTTTCGGATTTAAAGGTCCCGTGTTCTGTCCTCCGGATAAGCGCGTCACTTCATATTCCTGTACGTCACTAGATGACGTTATGTCAATTTAATATTTGCATTTTCTTAGCTAATTTAATTTAATTTTAAAGAAGAGATTTTGATTAGCAAAAGTTTTTTAATAAACGCGTTAAAACTCGCTTTATTAGTTATCAATTTTAAACTTTCTAACCCTAGAAAACGAATTTGACTACTATTCTTTTAAATCATAGCTGAAAAATATTATTGAAAAATTTTACATATAAGAATAAAGCAAGGAGCTCATTAAATTTAAAACTTCTTTAATAACGATAACCAAAGGAAAACCGAGATTACCTTTCATTATACAAAAGATATACGGCCCAATTATTTTCAAATTAGTTTACAGTTTTAAGGGCTTTATGAAGCAAATGTTATTGATAATTATATTATTTTTAATTAATTAAAAATATTCTAATATATATAATGCTCCATTAAAATGAAAATTTCGACATTAAGGAATGACTCCATATATATAATTAGTTTCATAACTTCAGGAGCTATGATTTTTACTTTGCTTTTACAAATTTATTTCTATACTCATAAAAGCTGACAAATATTTTTTCAGTAAAATTGAATAAACAAAAATAAAGGTCCAGATGATGCTTGGTTTTTTAAATCCATAGTAAGTAAAAATGATGGAAGAGTGAAGGAACTAATAAAAAAAAGCACCGAGTCTATTTTCGAGTCTGAATTTTATTTTCTTGTTGCTGTGCCACTTCCTGGATTTTAGCTTACAAATATTCAAAGTTTGACTTTTCAAATTTCTGACGAGTTCTTTTCGAGAAGAAATAGAAAGAATATTTTCACAAATTTGAGTAGCCAACAGATTTATTATAAATATATTTATAAATTCTAGTCGAAAGTTAGAAAAACTTCGAGGTTATGTATATAAAAGCAAAGGAATATTTTCATGAATTTATTTTATTTTAAGAAATTAATAGCAAATATGTTCGAGCTTATTTTATGACATCAGATTTTGGAGTCCATTTCGTTTTCTAAAAGCAATCTACATAAATCTTAGTTATAAATCGTGAAGTCTTAATAAAAATAATATACGATATTCACATGGGATATTTTGTACTACGTGATAAAGTTACAACCTAAAAATTCAGTAGCTTTTGAACAAAATTTGACTAGCAAATATAATTTGAATATTAAATAATTCTTTTTAAGAGCAATGAACTCAGCGAAAAAAATCATGTAAATGTGTTAAGTTCCTGAATGCAGAAGTGACCAAATATTGTAGAAGACTAATGTGATTTGAAAGTTTTTTTATTGCTATTAATAAATAATGTATCAAAAATTTTGTCAAATTTTATTTATTAATTATACCTTGGTTTGTGGGTCCCTGGTTCTCTCCATATGAAAGCACGGCGAGAATATATGGAGAGATCCAAGGACCCTCTACCTGCCCACCAATCTCCTAGAAATCGACCATTACGACAGAAAAGGCTTGATCATTTGATCAAGAATTACTTTGGATTGCCGCACACACCTGCATGTGTTTAAAAGAGGCACTGTGACTGCTATGAAATATAGAGATAAGGTCTTAAAGATTATGTTTACCTTTTCAGGGATTTAGTTGCCCCCGATTTTATTTTGATGGATGACAACGCGAGATACATAGAGCTCATCTGGTCGACGAATTTCTGGAAAGGGAGGATATTCGCCGAATATATTGGCCATTTAGATCTCCAGACCTCATCCCTATAGAGCATACTTGGGACGCTCTGGGCCGGTCAATTGCAACTCACAACTCCCTCCGAGAGCCATCCGATACTTTAAAACAGAGTCGATGAACGAGTGGGATTAAATAACACAGGAACTCATAAATGCTCTTATTTACAGTATAAAATCATGGTGGAGGTCTGTTTAACTCAAAGAGGGAATCATACTTCCCTATTGAACAATTTTTTTGTTATATTCTGCACCTTCTGTTTTATACCTTCTGATTTCGATGAGTTTTACGCACGATCATTCGTGTGTATTTTATCTGTTGAATGGTTATTTTTTAAGTTATAATAGTTCTATATACATGGCAAATTTCGTTAAAATCCGTCCAATTGCTCTAGAGATAATTGACAAAATATAAAAATTCTCTTAATTTTGAACAGCAGCATACATGGAAAATTACTTATTCAAACAAAAATAAATAGAATATTAAAATAGACTACTTTTTACATGGCAATAGTATCAAAATGCTTTGTTTACATTAAAATACTATATTACTTGGAAAAGTGTTTCAATTCAAAATTATTACAACATGTAGCGAATAAAAAATGCTTACTATATACTATATTTAAAACAGTACGCTTCCCATTATTATATACTTTTCCCACCAAACTTACTGTAGATGCATTCAATTCAAACTGTTCATTAGAATCTCCATTGAAAGGACATTAAAATTAAACGGTCCTTGTTGCGGAATCCATTTCAAGATGGTAATATCCCTTCATTTCATTTAGCGATTCAGTGGAAGGAATCCTTTCCCTTCAGAGAACAAATTAATTCATTCGTCTTTCCAAAAATGGAGACAAAAGCCCCGGATATACACGAGGAGAGTTCGAAAGGAGGATTCGACGGAGCGTAAGGCACTGACCACTACCCATTTTCTGATTAAGCTTGTCCTCTAAAGAGTGCCCACAAAAGGATTCCCTAATTAGTCGAGAGCTTACGACATTGCACGAAACTTGTCGAATGACACATTCCTTTGATTGGTGATAGTGTGTTGTTTATCAGCTTTTCTCATGATGGCGATTGAACTACTTCCTGATGAAAAGGCTTCTTAAGACCCGATTTGGCGGGAAAAGTAATTAAAATTGGATTGAAGATGGTGATAATTTGGCGATTTTCAGATATCTTCTACTTGTTTGGTAATTATGTTTATAATATGCTTTGGAGCGTTCTAATATAAATAATTTATACCTGATAAATTTAGAATAAATAATATTAAACTTGAATTTTTGTAAGAATTATAGTATTAATTTAAAATCTAATCATGGTAATTCTTTTGAATAGTTTGATTATGTATAGCTTTATTTGTAAATTACAATTAAAGACACACACACATATTTTAAATACTTGTTTTTCCGAATATAATTTAGGATTCCTTTTAGAAAAAAATTGGGGTTTTTCTGTTGTTT